>CM039601.1:6893821-6921814 GCA_022457205.1 Saccharum spontaneum
AGGAGAAACCAGACTAGAGAGGTCAACATTATTGTCCAGCAAAGATGGAAGATCAAATGTAGTCCCCGTATAATTACTGGTGCCAAGCCTTTCTTTAAAGGAATGCCAAATGAGGGTTGCCTTATCTTCGTGATTAAATAAATCCTCCCCTTGATCATTGGTGAGCTGAGTGATAAGATTTCTCCTATATTTAACAGTGGCATTAGCATGAAAGAACTTGGTATTTGCATCACCCAGTGTTACCCATTTTAATGCTCCTCTCTGTTTCCAATATATTTTCTGCTGTTGAAGGAGTGAAATGAGTTTTTCTTCCAACAGAGATCTAAAATTCCATTCAATGAGGGAAAGATCCCTAAAATCCTCCAAAAAATTAATGAAGTCTAGAACAAGCTTCACATTTGTAATGTTTTGCTTCAGATTAGAGAGGGTTTTTCCAAACTTTTAACTCTTTCCTTAAATTCTTAAATTTGGCAGTGATCATTTTGCAGCATCTGAATGGAAGAAATCAGTGTGCCAACCTAAAGAGACTTGCTCCAAAAAGTTTTCATGTAACAGCCAATAATTTTCAAACCTGAAGATTTGGCTTTTAGGAATAGCAGTGGAGATGAAAATAAGACATGGCACATGATTAGAAGTCTCCATGGTAAGACTAAACACATTAGTCACAGGATAATTTAGCGGTCCAGCAAGCCGAAGTGAAAAACCAGTCCAATCTCTCTAAAAGGGGAGGGTATTGCTTATTAGACCAGGTAAAACGTTTTCCTTTGAGGGGAAGCTCAATTAAACCAAGAGCACTAATGGCTTGATTGAACATAGACATTTCACAATTATTAGAATCCAAACGGTCACAGATAGCATTCCACTTCTTATCAGAGTTGATACCTCTGATGTTCCATGGCAAAACATTCCACTATTTTATAGCCATTAACACAAAAGATTAAAAGGACTAAAAGGAACTGGAAAAACATCAGTTCTTGGCGCCCATGGAAGGGCCTGCATCAGTGTCTGGATCACTTGCATCTTTTGCATCTTTATGGGGCTTCTTAGTCAGCTTGGAGGAGTCTTTGTCCTTTCTTGCAGAGACAACATCTAAGCCTTTTCCTAGCTTGAGCTTCTTGCTCTTAGGCTTGTCAATGACCCCTTTCTGAGACTTGACATTGAGAATGGCGTCTGTAAGCTTGACAGGATCTAAGTTGCAAAAAGTGGTGCCCAAGTCTCAAACTACAGAAGGAGAAAGAACATGTGGATTAGGATTGCATCCAATGCAATTTTTATCTTTGCATATAGGAGATTTGAAACCTTTATGCTGATTATGAAGTCTATCACTCCTTCTTAGATTAGCTTCACAAATGGGTGCTTTTTTTACCTCTTTTGCATTTAGGAGGGGTATTGGAAATAGCTGAAGGAGGGGGTGGAGTAGATTGTTCAGCAGCCTTTTGGACGTCAGAAGAGCCAGCATTGGAAGGCTGAGTCTGAAGAGTTTCCTCTTCAGTGGAACTTGCTGCATTGATAAGAAAAGAATCTTTGCAAGAAACACAGGATATGTCAGTGATGACAACTGAAGGCTGTTTAGAAGGTAAGGAAAAAACAAATGAGTTTTCATTACCAAGATGTTGCTATAGAAGAGTCCAAGCAGGAGAACTCAGAAATTCGTTGGCCCACTCATAAGAACCTTGTTTGAGCATCAGAAGACTGAAGAAATTGACCCATTGGGCTGGAATTGTAACAGTTGGAAGACCATTGTCCACATTTGCAAAATACTTGGCCCAACATCTGATTGCCATTGGGCTTGGGCCAGAAGAAGAGCTTCCAATAACCTGATCCAGAGTAGCAGACTTTTGATAGTTGGGCCCAAAACTCTCTTTCAGAGTAGTAGGCATAACTGGAGGAGTGAAAGTTTGTACAAAGCCTAATTGGATGTGATCCTGTGACACATTATTCTGCTGTTCATTGTCTCCAAGGTTTTGGTCATGCATCAAGTTTTGCTCATTCTGAAGCTGTGACTGTTCAAGTTGTATATCAACAAGCATCTGACCTTGATCATGTTCAGGATCAAGACTTATATTATTTTCTGAACTCTGACCAAACTCAAAGTTTCCAAAGTTATCCGAATTTTGGTGGTGATCTAGCTCATTTAGCCAGCCAAGTGCTTCCTCCTCATCTAATTCTTCAGGCATAAGAGGTTGCAAATTATTAAAAATTGGGAACTGAGTAATCTCCACCGAAGGAATTGGCAACTGAGCTTGGGGATGGATGTCTGAATCTGTATATGTGTTGTCATCCATGGCTAAGACTTCCTCATCATTCAGTGGAGGAGTAATAGGCTGCATTTGGTTGTTTTGAATAACTTCTTCATCTGGCATCATCAAAACATCATCTGCAATTCCATTATGTCCTTCAACCTCTTGTAAAGGAATAAGTAAAGGTGGCACATCTGGTTGACCAGCAACCTGTCCCTGATCCAACTGTTGAGCTGCATTGGGAGCAAGCCATTGGGGCCAATCTGGATTGCCCTGATTATGAACTGGATGCTGAACATTATCTGGAGGACCATCAGGTGGTGGATGTGGACCCTGTCCTGGTTGACCAAAGCCAAAGAACTCAAAGTGATTAGGATCAATATCATCTGGGTCATCTGGTGGAAAATCTTCATCTTGAGGTTGAGGACCTAACATTGTTGCAGAGATAATTTCACATTGGATAGACCAATTATCAGATTCCGGTGACTCCCCATCAGAGAAGTTGAAAAACCAAGGAATGTCATCTAAACCAGTAACCCTAACCTTCACCAAAGCTCTTGCCATATTATCATGATCTTCTTCCCAGACTAAAAGCTTTCCAAACTGGGAAACTGCCTTTTCCACTAAAGCATAAGACCACAGATTCATGTTCAGACCAAGCATCATTAGCTAGACCTCATGTGTATAAACTGTAGTTCTATTGCTCCAAGCTTTATCATGAGGAATGAAAGTGATATAAGTATTACCAAACTGATGAGGACCATTGTTTACCATAGCATCCCTATGAGAAACTCTACTGAAAGTGACATAAGCTTGTCCAAAGGGGCAGGGTTGAATCGATTGAAAAGGCATGCCCATTTGTACATTCAAAAATTCTACCAATGAACCACGAATGTCATTAAATTGCATCTGATCTGGTGGTAGAGAATGGATAAAGGCAATGGCTATGTCATTGAAAACACGATGCAGAGGACCAGTGACCACATGATGCATTATGGGTCTATTAGGAACCATGATTCTTTGACCCCAGGCAGGCATGAAAGGCGCTGGATCAACAAACCTATACGCCATGGTGCTAGGATTGGGGTTAACTGAAGCAGAAAAGGGGGTTTTTTAGAGTCCAAGCAACATGAATAGTAGAATGAGGGTGATGAACTCCAAGAACGCGATCAACATACTCACTGAACGAAGAGAAGACGATTAAAGATGTCGATGAAGAAGCTGGCAGTGTCTCGGACGGATTGGAATCACTCAAGTCTTCATCGTCGAAATCTGGAGCGCGGAGACGCCAAGGACATCGCCAGCGAACAGTAATAGGAGAGGGAATCGAGGAAATACCGGCCACCTCTTTAATGTATTGAGGCATAGAGTGATAAAATCGCGGCTGTGTTTGCGGAGGCCCCACCTTTCAGAGATTGGGAGGTGCGATTGCTACGAGAATTCGAAGCGGCACTACGCCCTGATCGCAGTGATTGAGATGGAAAATTGCAATTTCCAGAATTGTGTCCAAAACTCAAGCAAAGACGGCAACGGGCAACACAGTCAGCCCCCGAATGGGCCTTGGAAAGGCAGTTTGCACAAAGCCTTAGAGGGGGTCCACGACCATGAAAGAGCCGCTGCATATTAGGAATAGGGCCCAAAATACTTGCCGCTGATATAGGAGCGGCCTTATTATCAATAAAAGGCAAATTAAAAGGAGGAGTAATCCTCTTAAAAGCAGATGTACGATCTGAATTAATAGTGAATTTGAAATTTGAATACACCATGGCATTGGAGCTTCGAGCAGGAAGATGATGATCAACAAAGGAGATAGGGATGGCATTGGCACCAGTAAGACGTACCGATTTTTGCTTAGAGACTTCCACCCATTCTGCATCTTGCTCGAGACACCAGTTACGATATTCAATTCTATAATTTGGGCCACCACCACTCCAAAGATGGAAGAATATCTTGAAGTCCTAACACTCAAAGGATCGAAGGTTGTAGATGTGAAATCCAACCTGACGAGATGCAACAGAGAATCTGAACACTCTATCAGCCAAATGCACCACTCTGAAATCAGCTAGAACACCACCGATGACAGCTTGGAGAAGATGACGTATCAGAAGAGATGTAAGACGAAATTTGCAACGGCCCACAGAAAGAACCAGAAGAAAATTCTTAGCTGGAGAAGAAGTGACCGGAGAACCATAACGCCTGAAGATCTCAGCTTGCAGCACCCTGCCAGGGCGAGTATTGAAAGCAGGAACCTCCATGGATGTCAGCTCCGGCAAACCGTGGCCGCCGCCATTCGCATGTTCCCGTGCTCCTTTCCGATGTTGCTAATAACCAGACTCATCGCGGTCGTGTCCTTCCCCACTTCTTATTTTGATTCGCAGATGTCAGAAGAGCCAGCATTGGCAGTATTGGACGAGCTCCGTTGCATAAACCAAATCGAACTCAGTCCATGGGCAAGATACAAATCTGCATTATATCGCTAGCTCTGCCTCATGCCCCCAACACCATATCCCCAATACATAATATGTTTTGCAATTTCAAGATTTAAGATAATCTGGAGCAGAGGGAGTAGTTAATTTTTAATTTCCAAAAAAAAATTAATATAACACCATATTCCTATGTTTGTGACTATAGTCCAGTTTTTATTTTGTGGTTTCGTATTTTGGTCCCCTCGAAGTTTGGCTCTATCGTTTGGGACTTTGAGTCCTATCAAGCCTCACGTCAATATTCAACACCATATCCCTTGCATACGGGAAGCAAGTTTAGATATTCCCATAGAAACATCTCTCACTTAGTTATATAATAGATGTGTGAGATATATCTATTTATGAACAATGTGTAATACTGCTTTGTTAAAATCATTTGAAATTTTTATACAATGATTATATACCAAAGTTTTGTTGTCTTGCAAGTTTTTTGATTTTCCTAACCAAGTTTAGATACTATCACATTTATTTTATGTTAATAATTCTACAAACTGACACAACCACATATATGGTCCAGAGTTATGGCGCCACGTGTCCACTCGATCGTTGAAACCTTATCATACACCCTGCAAAATTCACACTAAGAGCTCCAAAACCTAGAAACATAGTCGGACTCCGGTCCGACCGGACACCGTCGGACCAGAGGCGGTTCGACTCACACCGCCACAGCCACGTGTTGCCGTAACACTTGTGCTCACTAGGGTTATGGAGTCAGACCATGAACGAGTGGCGTCCGATAGCATCTTCCCAACTGGTCCGACTGGTTCTGCCCACTCTCTGCATCTGCTGCATACGCGTCGGAGTGGTCTGACCCCACGGTCCGACCGGCCTAGCAACAGTCCGACTTTTCCTTGCTCTCTGTCTCACATGCGCTGTTATAGGGAGCGTCAGACTGGTTCGACCCAGTCCAGAGCTAGTCTGACGCCCCTCAAACTTCTATCTCAAGCGCGTTTCTCACCACCCTTGTGCACGTGTGCCGACTCCAAGTATTTCAACACATGTGCATGTGAGTTAGTAACAGTCTAAGCCACTTTCTCATGTTTGGGATCTACATTGCATTAACATTTCAAGCCTAATACTCTGTTGCTTTATGATGTTGGCAAGATTTCGTACCTATACTAGGTTTGGTTTTTTTTTGTTAATCTTCTTTGTAACCGGTAACCCCAGTAATTGTACCGTTACATTGTTTTTTTAAAAGCAGAAGTAAAAATCTTTTTATTTAAAAGGTCTTGATTTGTTAACTAGTTTGGTACTAAAATGCAATATCTGCAATAAGTTTATCTTTCTCTATGCATTGCAGAGAGTTGATGCAGTAGGCATCTTTTTTTTGAACATGGAAGTGATCTCCATTACTCAGAACTTGACGCCAAATCATTCGCTACAGGGACGTTAATACAAGCTGGAATGCTATCCTTGATCGGACTAGCACCCGGACGCAACTTGGCCCCAAGGCCAGCTAGGCTATGAGCGACCAGATTATAAGATCGTGGCCTAAAAGCTATACTGCTGATACTAAAATTACAGAGCAAACTCTCTTTCAACTCCCACAGCAGCCCACTCGCCGAACTTCGATCAGGTACCTGAGCTTTGATAGATTCAACCACTGTCATGGCATCAGTCTCCAAAACCACATTCTGAATCCCCATTTCAGTTGCCCTCTGCAATGCCTGTAAGCAGGCAACAATCTCCGCATGAGATGCTTCAAGCACTTTGCCCAATCTGCCGTATCCAGTGCAAATGACTGCACCATCACATCCCCTCGTCACATAGCCCCAGCCACCGGTCAGCTGCTGCATGGTGAAAGCACCATCACAATTGATTTTTACAATGTCCGGCGAGGGTTTAGTCCAGTCTGTTTTCTTTCGATTTGGGATAGGTTCAGTAGATGTTAGTTTCAGAGATGCCCATTCTTCAGCATAGCACCTCACAAGCTGTGCCAACTGTTCCTGTGTCCTCGGCATCTTGCCGGTGGGAGGTTTAATTTGAACAGAGTTCTACATGCATCCTCCATGGTCAGTATCTTAAATTCCAAAAAAGAATCAGGTCAAAGTGAGAATATTGCGTCCTCCCATGCCCCCGCCCTACGCATGTGCGCTGAAAATCTCCTCTCCCCCGCATCTCCGCACCCACGCTCCTCCCCAATATTTATTTTTGTCAGTATATTTTTACGCACATGCAAATTATACCCGTGCTCATCCCCAATATTTATCTTTTTCGGTATATTTATATGCACAGACAAATTATATGAGACAAAAACTATAGCCAACAGATTCTCACACCCGCTAAACGGCACAAAATAGAAGCACGAAAAAATTCCTCTCGAGCGCCTGCACCCACATCCTCCCGCGCGATTTCTCGTCGTTAGCGCGCCCCAATCTCTACTATAATGGAATTCTTAAATTACACTCTGTCCACCTAGAAAAGCGTCCCCCACTGAGGCCTTCAACCTTCGTGCACCCAGGAAATTGCACACATAAATCCTACACCATTAAAATCAATTGCTAATAAAACACGCAAACCAAATCTGATGGCCATGATTGGAAGTGGGAAGCCAGGCTTCTCACCCCACGTCTCACCCCGCACCTTCCCACATGCGTCTCACCCCGCGCCCGTCACTACAAAAAGGAAAGAAAAAAACCGGCATCCGTAAATGACGGCCAGACACCGCGACGATCGTCGTTTGAAAATTCCCCGCCTGGCACCGCGACGATCATCATGGGAAGGAGGAGGCCGCCTGCCTGCTGTGGTCGCGCCTTGGACTTTCACGGAGGGGAGGAGGAAGTCGTCGTGCCTGGTGTGGTCGCGGGTGTGAAGGGAGGCCGCGCCGAGGTTGTCTCTAAAAATGGCCCAATGTTCAGATGAGTCCCTTCTATGAGGTCTGCCTTTGTAAATTGATTTTAGAAGTGGGCTTCACCCGTTTGGCCACAAGATGATTTATGAAGGCGGTAGATGAAGACGGTCTCTACCTCTGTAAATGAAATCCATTGTCTGCTAAATTTTTGTAGTAGTGAATAACTATTATTGGTGATGACAATTAGAGTCTACCAAGTTAAAGATCAACAAATGTTTCTAATTACTGTGGGAATTTCTAGAATTACATTTTCTAGTGTGTCTTGAGAATTAACGTGAAGGTTCTATTGGAAGCATCAAATTAATAATAATATTAAGATGGAAAGATATAAAACTATGGGTTAGTACACCTTCCCAGGGGGGGTGGGGGGGGGGGGGGTGATCAGGTTGAAGTTGTAATCAAAGTTCGGCCAAATTCATATGGAGGATATATCATCTGGATATAGGTAAGGTATATACACGATTTATATCCATCTGATTTGATCCACTAAAAGCCTTATACATCGCTCATGGCTGACATTGTCAGACTGGACCCATTTGACATAGCTCTGTCTCTGAGATCTATGCTGGATCTGTAGTTTGTTGACTAAAAATTAAAGTGGTCTAAATTTTTTATTTAATCTAAAATATAAACAAAATAAGTTATATAAATGCACTCCAGATAAACAGGCGAAGTCCAAATCAAGGAGTAGTTACGTAACTACCACGATGGATTTAAATTTGGCTAGTGGGCCCATGTTTAGTCTGTATCTATATATCCACCTAATCTCATGCCTCCAACTGTATAAAATGTAGGAGTACCTAATGATGAGTTGTTACCATCAGAAGATACAAGCAAGTACATACACATAGGCTCACATGCAGTGGCTGTACTTGATGCTGCTCACTGATGATGAGCACATGAGTCGGACCATGTAGAATTTCTTCTTAGTTATTACGTTTTGTTGTTTGGCTCCCTCTCTTGTTGAGTGTCAACTCCTTCTAGCAAGCCATAATAATACCATCAACAGGAACAGCACTCTCACAATTTATTTCTGCAGCTAATACCATCACTTGTACTCCGTAGCAAGCAAAGCTGCCGGTCACGTATGCCCTGGTGTGGTGGTCATATCGACGCGAGGTTGGAAGGTATACTACTACAGCCACTTCGTGATCTTCTATAGATTTGGCTGGCTAGCTAGAGCTCTCGATCGACTCCTGTAGTACGTAGCTGATGGCATGCATGCCTTATATTTTCTCCTAGATGTTAATTACATTACATATTGTTTTGCATAGATGCATTATCTCCTATACCATAGTCAACGTACGTCGTCTTCATCAGTGTGTTATACTTTCGTTCTTGTAGGATCAGGGGGTGCTAGGTAGTCGAAGGTCTAAAAGAAAATACAATAATGGCTGGATCAGGAGGGCTGCTGGGGATTTGGAACGAGTGGGCGACCCAGATCCTTGTGCTCCTGAGCCTAAAGCTGCAGGTTGTCCTCCTCCTCTTCGCTGGGATCCGTCGTCGTGAGGCCCCTGCCGTGCTGATGTTCCTCCTGTGGCTGGCCTACTTGCTTGCCGACTCCACCGCCATATACGCCCTTGGGCACATCTCGCTCAGCGGTGCACCGAGCAAGCAGCACCAGCTGGTGGCGTTCTGGGCGCCATTCCTGCTGCTCCACCTGGGCGGCCCTGACAACATCACCGCCTACTCGCTGGAGGACAGCATGCTCTGGCTGCGCCATCTGCAGAACCTCGTCGTGCAGGTCCTAGCAGCGGCGTATGTCCTCTACAAATATGTCGCCGGCGCCGACTTGTACATCTTGCTGGCCGCAGTATTAATGTTCACTGTCGGTGTTGCTAAGTATGGGGAGAGGACATGGGCGCTGCAGCGCAGCAAGTTGGACAGCATCCGGGGCTCTCTAGAGGACGAAGAAGAACACATTGGCGAACACCACCATTTCCACCCTCCAGATTATGAGTCCATGGTGAAAGCCGTAGAAGATGACGAATTCTATGTGCGCCGTGCGCACTCCATGTTCCACATATGCAAGCGTGCGATAGTGGACTCTTGGGTGGTCAGCGCGAAAAAGAACACAGATAAGGATAATCAGAGCTCTGAGGAGGAGAGGGAGCATCCAGCTGAGGACCAGCAGAGCTTGGAGATTCAGTTGGATATCAAGACAGAATCGAACAGCTACAAGGTCATGTGGACACTGGTGGAGATGGAGCTGTCGCTGATGTACGACCTCCTGTACACCAAGGCAGGTATGATCCACACTTGGCCTGGCTACGGCATCCGTGTCGCCTCCTCCCTCGCCGCCGCAGCCTCGCTCCTACTCTTCCAGTTCAGTAGCCATAGCAAAGACGGTCATGGCATAGTTGACCTTGCGGTTTCATATACCTTATTGTCTGGGGCCTTCCTCTTGGAGACGGCATCTCTGCTGAGAGCTCTTGGGTCAACCTGGACCTATGCCTTCTTGTGCAACACGAGAAGCAGTTGGCTCCGGTACACAGCTCTCTGCCGTGGCAGGTGGGATCGCCTCCGCAGGCTTCTCAAGGCGATGACGGGAAGAGGAGGCAAAGGCAACAAATCGGCACGAAGGTGGTCCGGCAAGATTGGGCAATACAACATGCTGCATGCTTGCAGCCGCCGCAACCGAGCGTACGAGTCACTGCTCGGCAGAATGGCCACCATGCTCGGATACAAGGACTGGTTCATCAGGTACCATTTCTCTGGGACAATGGAGTTCTCACAAGACCTGAAGTACCATCTGTTCGACTACACAAAGAAGCTAACAGAAAGGGGGGGATTGAACATGCAGGGTGTGATAAGGAGGAACTGGGGTAAACAGGCGTTTGAGCATCGGGACCGCATGGAGCTGTACAACATTCTAAAAAAGGACAACAATTACCTTGGAGCTGAGTTCCAAGAGGGCGTCATCATTTGGCACATTGCTACAGATGTTTTCATCGCCAAGAGCAGAATAGACAATGCCGGTCATGATAAAGCAGTGAAGGATATCAGGACGCTGTCCAACTACATGGTTTTCCTCCTGGTAGACCGCCCCTACATGCTACCAGGGCTTGCTCAGAGCATGTTGTACCGGCAAACCTGTAATAATCTGGAGGAAATAATACGAAGTCGCGATCAAGATGGCCGTCATAAAAAGGACCTATGGACCAAGCTTAAGGAATTCTTCAGACTGCATGAAGATCCCAATTCGGACGGATTGATGCACATAGACTACCATGCCGACATCCTTTTCGAGAAGGAGCCAGAGCTCAACCTTGATAAGCCTCGCCTCTACTTTTCCTATATAGTTGCTCTAGAGCTACACAAATGGATGAAAAAGGACGGCAAAGGAAGGGCGGCCGTGCTGCAGCTACTCCTCGATGTGTGGATGGATTTTCTTCTGTATGCAGCCAATAGGTGCAGCAGGGAGTCCCATGCCAAGAAACTCAGCAATGGTGGTGAGTTGACTACAATATTGTGGCTTATGACAGATTACTTGCACCGCGAAGAACAAAAGAGGAGCCGGCTCAAAGAACAAGAGAGGAGGCGGCGTAGGGACCACGAAGAACAAGAGAGGCGACGGCATAGGGTTTTTTTATTATTATTATTATTATTATTATTATTATTATTATTATTATTATTATTGTTATTATTATTATTATTGTGTCCTACTAATTGTTGTACACAAAAAAAACTTCGGTTCTGTATCTAAAACTGGCCCTCCCTGCCACCTTCTATTTTTAAGTGTAAGATGCTTTTTTATTTGTCTATATAAGCGATATTTTCTATGATTTTTACCATGTTTATAGAAAAGTATAGCAATATTTATTACAGGAGCAAATTAGTATTTTTAATTCCATAATAGAATATTTTTCTATTAGATATATCTGTTTAGCGTTGAAAATATTGCTATACCTTTTCTACAAATTTAGTTAAACTTACATAAATCTCTTACACTTGGGAACATAGAAAGCATACACTAGAATTAGTTTATTTTTTTTCAATTGTTTAGCAACTAATACCTTGCACTACCACAGATTTTTTTCATCATCAAGACTTTCACCGTCGGTTTTGTGAGAACCAGCGGTGATACTCTTCACCGCTGATTCAGAGGCAGGCAGGGCGCAGTAGGATGACAAACCGACAATGATAAATATTTTCATTGCGGGTTCTGCGTATGATCTGACGGAGAAACCCGTGGTGGTCTTCACCCTCTAGATTATTGTCCGCTGCCGTAGAAGAAGACGAATTCTATGTGCACCGTGCGCACTCCATGTTCCATGTTTGCAAGCGTGCCATAGTGGACTCTTGGGAGGCCAGTGCGGACTACGAGAAAGAGGATGATCACCAGAGCTCTTATCGGGACCCGGAGGAGAAGCAGCGTCCAGCTGAGGACCAGCAGAGCCTAGAGATCTAGTTGAATATCATCAAGACAGAACTCAGCAGCTACAAGGGCCTGGGCATGTGGACACTGATGGAGATGGAGGTATCGCTCATGTACGACCTCCTGTACACCAAGGAAAGTATGATCCACACTTGGCCTGGCTACAGTGGAATTAAATTCGGTGCGGTTGGTCCTCACCTGGCACGGTGCGGACGAACCGCCAGATCACGACGTGTGTAGGAGTATCGATCCGGATGACTCCCCTCCCAGCGACCATGTCCACTTCCACCCGGCTAATTAATTGGCTCGGTGGCTTCGCAATTGGAGCTGTGCGCACTCGGCTCCAAGCGCTCACGCGAGCCAGGACCTTGTCTAGCGCCGGCGCTGTCCCCTGAGCTCACGCGGGCCGGCGGGCTCATCTGTCGTCGCCGCTGCCGCCGAGCCGTCCCCCATCCGCCATGGCACTGCCAACGCCTCTCTCTCCCTCGTTCTCTGTGCGTGCTCGTTCTTTGTTTACACGATGCACTCCCTCGTTCGGTTCCACCTCTGCCCCGACTCTAGATCCACCATCGCCAACGGCGCCCCCACTTCACCTAGCTCTAGCAACTCCGGTAACTACTATCTCCAATCCCGCGAGTTTGTACGGCCATTAGAAATCCTACCTCACATCTCCCCGCTAGTGCTCGCTCCCTGTATTTGGTGCCGGTGACCCGGACATGTATTTTGGGATGGATTTTGCTGTAGTGGTTTTGGAGATACCTGCTTCAGATTTCAGAGGGATCTTGGTTTGATGGGATCCATCATGCAGTGATTGTACTAGGGGAGTCAGGCTACCAGAAGTTCATTGAGTCCTTTTTTTGGGTAATCAAGCTTGCTAATGCATTATATGCTGTCTACAGTACAACTATGTGTATAGATTTGTTGAAATCAACTGTGGAAATAGACATTGTGCTTAATTTGGATCTTTAAGCAGCATGTAGAAGATTCTGTTGCAATTAATTTGATTGTAGGCAGTACCTGATAGAATCATTAGGCAGCAAAGAGTATAATTCCTTCATTGTCTAACATTATGCTTGTCCTCTGCGTAGCTGTATTATCATCTTTGCTCTCTCTTTGATGAAATCTAAATGTTCATATATAGCAGCCAAAGTTATCTCGTTGAAATTTTGTACTTTCCTGTAGGTTCCTTTTACATCAAGACTTCAATATTCGAACATTGGTACTTGGCAGGGCTCTGGGCATTTTGGTAGGTGTAGAACAGGATGACCTTGAGCCAGCAGGTGACCTTCTCGAAGCTGGATGCGTGCCTGTGATGTTACAGCTAGTTGAATGAAGACAGCTTCCATGGTGTAACTGAACCAATAAAGCACCAGAACAATAAACTTATTCTTGTTCAGAATTGTATTTTACCACAGAATTTTTTTCGAAAATGCGCATTGGCACGTGTTGCACTAAGTGGAAGTGAGAAAGTTTACACGCTCCGAGGGCAGACACGGCGAGCCACCGTTCCGCGTCACGGAGTAACACACAACATGAATCACCGCAAGCGGTGGGGATACAAGAGTTGTACTAACTACGAACTAATTTTGCGACAGTAGGAGCGCCGTCGTAGCTAGTTGGAGCTATAAGCAGCGCCAGGCCTCCTCGAAGACCTCTCACAGGGCAAGGGAAACATCAGCTCGCGCAGCGCCTCGCGAGTGGGGGAATCGACCGGTTCTTTGAACGCCTCATGGAAGAGCACGGCAATTCGGTCGTCGGGGGCATCAATTGGTGCGTCATCGGGCCTGCGTTCCCACTTGTTCACCAACACAGAATCATTTGGTGACTTTGCTTAGGATATAACAGAACAAAGTATGGCAGATTATTCAGAAAGCCATACGACAGATGTTATAAGATGAGAAAGCCATATGACAGATGTTATAAGATGTAATTTGCACATTGTACATTGTAATTTTGTATCTGAAGTACAACCACAAACTGAAAATTGAGATTGTTTCTCTTATGGACACACTGGAATGACAACTTGTTGATAACAAGAAATGAATGGTAGGAATTGTTGAGTAAGTATAATCTTGAGGACAATTTCATATCTGTGACACAGGACCTTGATGTTGGTGGCAGTGGTGGTGCTAGTGCTATGTCAAACTTTACAAATGATATAACCATGCCTTCGCCATTGTAAATCGACTATAATGTGTGTAACACATCCCTCACACTATAAGGTTCAATAGGGCTCAAAATGCCACATTTCATATAAAAAATCATCTCTGCATATTACAACATCTGTGCTACTAACTCCTAAGCATGTTCAGAAAAGAAAATTACAAGTTGCACAGATCATTCCAAAATACAGGCAATCATCCAATCTAGTTGATCCGGAGACTGCATTCTATCACTGAGCGGTTGAAGGTGATCTTGTTGCTATCACACTGGACCCTGTTGCTCAACGGACCAGAATGAAAGGTCCGAATGTTGCATGCAACCCTGCAATATGAGGAGATTCTGTGGTCCGTGAGTTTAGTGAAACAAACGGGAATCATAGATGGAAGAAAAGGACATGCAGATGTCGGCTGTAGGTTTGAAAATTGCAGTAACGGCGTACCTGTTTTTGATAGGATGCATCCCCTCACAAGAACAGTGGTTTTAGTCAAGTTGTTAAGTGTGGAAATGGGAATGCTACTGTCCCTGGAAGGAATGAGATAGACTTGAATGATGGAAAGAGTGAGGCTGCGAGAGCATTACAAAGGATCTGTGCCATGATATACTCTCATCCAAGCAGGCGTCCTACTGGGAAAGTATTATCAGTCATTGAGAAGTCTCCGCGCCGTGATGCCATTGTAGGTTTCCTTGCTTCTTTCTGAGAATTCCCTGATGGAGAACGGCAGAAGAATCAGATGGGTCTAAAGAGGATGAACAACAGAGCATCATCAGTTACAGGCTTGTTTCATCTCTTGCCTACTGATCCCAAATTCCCTCAGATGGTTGAGTTTTAGCACTTTGCCAGATAGTGTCAGACAGAGCCTAAGAGGTGACACAGCTATTGAGAAGGAATTGGTTGCTGCACGAATTGATGAATGGAATGAGGAAAATCTCTATCCCTATGCTCATGTTACACGGTTCTTGGGGAAGGGTGGACATGTTAAAAGACACATGGATGCTATATTATTTGAGAATGCGATATCTGATGCTGAGTTTTCCCCCGAGTCCTTGGCATGTCTTCCTGACAATTGTTGGAAGATTCCTCAAAAAGAACTTGAATCGAGAAAAGATTGTGCCTTGGCTAAGCTAATGTTGGTGCCGAATATGTCAGCTGCAGAAGTCAAAATCTAATGCATTCCCTGATTGTGCCTTGCTTCGTAGGCACCCTGAACCTAATTTGCGGAAGTTCAGAGATTTCGAGGCATTTTGTGCTAAGCTTGGCCTTTTGATTAAGTTAATCATCTGACCATATAAAAGGACCAGATCAAGAATGTAAAGGACAGGAATGAAGAACCTGTAAGCATAAGTGGTACCGGTAGCAGTAGTAGATACAACTTGTCGTATCCGCGTATCAGGTTTTTTGGGAAATTGCCGTATCCGCGTATCCGTATCCTTCCGATACTGATACACGTATCCGTATCCGTGCAACTTAGGATACAAGATTACCAGAGTTGCTAGGGCTAGGCGGAGAGGATAGCGCCGGCGGTGGTGGCGGATCTGAAGTCCAGGCGACGCAGATCGGCCCGACGACGTCGGCGCCGGACACATCAAGCGGGAGCGGCGGCGACGGACAAATCAGGTATCCCGTGGTGAGCGCCTGGAGCAGCATCGTGGTGGTCGAATCGTGGCTGTCAGTAGTAGCCGCACTGGAGCAGCCTCCTCCCTTGCCGCCGCTGCCTCGTTCTTGCTCTTCCAGTTCAGTAGTAGCAATTAGCAAAGACAGCCACGGGCATGGCAGATTTGATGTTGCGGTTTGTCTGGGGCCTTCCTCCGGGAGACAGCATCGCTGGTGAGAACGCTAGGGTCAACCTGGACATATGCCTTGGCTCCGGTACACAGCACTCTGCAGTGGCAGGTGGGAATTGGGATCGCCTGCATTGGTTTGTCAAGGCGATCACCGGAACAAGTGCCCTGTACAACAAATCGTCGCGAAGGTGGTCCGGCAAGATTGGGCAATACAACATGCTGCGTGCTTGCAGCAGAGCGTACGAGTCACTGCTCGGCAGAATGGCAAGGATGCTAAGATACGAGGACTGGTTCTTCAGGTACCATTTCTCGGGGAAAATGGAGTTCTCACAGGACTTAAAGCACCACCTATTCGAGTACACAAAGCTCCTAACAGAAATGCGGGGATTAAACATGCAGGGTGTGGTAAGGAGGGAGTGGGTCCACGTGCGTTTTGGCTACACAAGGAGATCGAGCTGTTGGATTCTCTCAGATCTAGCAACAAGAATTACGTTGGAGCTGAGTTCCAAGAGGGCGTCATCATTTGGCACATTGCTACAGATTCTTTCATCGCCAAGAGCACAGGAGACGATGCAGCAGGAGACGCTGGCCTAGTGAGGGATGTCAGGACGCTGTCCAACTACATGGCTTTCCTCCATGCTACCAGGGCTTTCTCAGAGCATGCTGTACCGGCAAACCTGTGACAATCTGGAGGAAACACGGAATGGCAATCCAGATCGTCATAAAAAGGATGTGTGGACCAAGCATAAGGAATTCTTCAGACTGCGTGACGACCCCAATTCAGACGGATTGATGCACATAGACGGCCTTGCCGGCATCCAATCCGAGGAGGAGCCACCACTCAGCCTTGCTGTGCCTCGCCTCTACTTTTCCTATGAAGTTGTTGAGATGCTACACGACAGGATGAAGGACACAGGAAGGGCGACCATGTTGCGACTACTAGTACTATTCGATGTGTGTTGATGGATTTTCTTGTGTATGCGGCCAATAGATGCAGCAGGGAGTCCCATGCCAAGAAGCTCAGAAATGGTGGTGAGTTGACTACTATAGTGTGGCTTATGACAGATTACCTTCACCACGAAGCTAATAATACTGCTGCACAATAAAATGGGCGCCGGGGTGGGGTTTAATTATATTATTATGTGTATGTCCTAATTGCTGTACACAAATCTGATTCTATATATCTAAAACGGGTTTTCTCCCTCCATTTGGAACTATAAGTGTTTTTTTGTCTACAGGATCATGCCCGTACGCTGCTACGGGTGTCAAAATTCAAACCATCCTTTATATTTTCTAGTTATCATATATGAAAGATAAAACTGCCTTGTGTGCATTATGATATCCATTGAATACAGGCATTGGCAACCAAAACACCTTTAGGATCAAACATCTTGTATACTCAACCTTTTTTTTTTGATGTAACAGGGTCACCTCCTACTAATTTTATTGAAAATAAAAGTATAGCCTGGTACAAATGAATCAAGAGACAAAGAAGAAAGTGAAAAAAATAAGTAAAATTACACAAAGGCTTTGGTCCATTGACTAATACTAGGTTGGTAAGCTTCTTTTGCTCTAAGAATAACTTGAGCGAACTCCCTCTTGAAAATAGAATGGCACCGCTGCATTGAAGGCTGAATATCTCTGAAGATTAGATCATTTCTGACAGCCCAAATAGACAAGCACATTGTGATGATAATTACTATGTAAAAGAGCAATTGAAGTTGGGCTTTGAAGAGCTGTAGAGTTACAAAAGGATCATCAGGATGATGGATGAAAAGACCCGGGCTAGCCCAGCAAGCTGTGGCAAGTGCAATTTCTCCTTCTTAAGAGTTCTCTTGTGCTTAAACGATCGCGCATTAAGAGCCAAAAAAACACCTTACGCTTATTCCTGACAGCAGGACCTTCCACAGACAGCTGAAAGCAGGGTTAGCTTGATGTGAACCACTGAGATGTTTATAGATTTTCCTGGAAGAGAACAAGGCCGATCCCCAAATATATATCCATTGATCAGGTGCCTGTTGCAGCTGCAGATCATTGATGATCAGGCCCAAATCTTGATATTGCTGGAAAGCTTCTTCAGACAAAGGCAAATGAAAAAGACTTAGCAAATTTTCAACTTTGACAGGCTTGCTGAACAGTAATATTTGGATCTTTAGCATAGGAAAAAAGCTGAGGAAAAAGATGTGACAAAAGAAGATTGTTCCAAACATCCAACCAGAAGTAGAGGCACCATTCTGAACTGAAGCTGCAGCTAGGCCTTTGAACCTATCAAGGAGCTTGAGAGTGTCATGCCACCAAAAGGAGCCTTTTCTATTCTCTACTAAAGGTAATCTGCCATTGGAATAATGACAATTCCATATTAAATGTACCCAAGGAGTGTCAACTTTATTAAAAAAATTGTGCAAATTCTTAAGTAACAAGCTTTGATTTTGAGTCTGCGGATTAAGTACTCCCAGTCCACCCTCATTCTTGGGTTTTTGAACCATTTGCCAAGCAGTTTTGGATGCCTTTTTGCTCTGAAGATCAGGTCCACGCCATAAACAATGCTTCCTGAACTTATCAATTTGCTTCACAACAGTTTTTGGGAGAAAAAAAGGAGCTCATAGCAAAGGTGGGTAAAGCAGTGAAAACAATATTTACTAATTCCAACCTTCCAGCTATGCTAAGATAAACTGAAGTGGTGACCAACCTTTTCTCATACCTGCTGATGATAGGCCAAAAATCTGCAACAGTAGGTCTAGTCATACTCAAGGGCAGGCCTAAATAAGTGAAAAGAAGTGAACTTTTAGAGCAACCAAAAATCTGAGCCAGAACGTCAATTTTTTCTGGAGTAATATTTATAGGAACCATCATGGACTTTGAATAATTAACTTTGAGCCCAGTGCACTTAGCAAAAGAGTTCTTGCGGTTCACTTTAGCTAAGCGCCTCCTTTAAAGCCAATGATGAAAAGTCTACCATCAATACCTAAGCAGTTTAAATTGCATTGGAGATATGATCCTCCAATATTGTCCAGAGTTACATCAATACCTGGTGCATGTTCATATGAATATCCAAATTTGAGCCAAAATTATTTTAATTGTCTACTTTTGTTACTGTTAACCCAATGTCCATCCTCATAACGCAAAACACTTCCCGAACCCATGCAGCCACATCAGCAGCGTCATTCAGGTGAGGATAATGCAGTGTTAAGAAATTCAATGCTAAAGAGTTCCAAAACTGATGTAATGGGAAATCAATTTGGTACATTTGCTCAAAAGAAAATAAATATATGGGCGAATACGAAGCACCTAATAAAACATATAAAGTCATCTTTTTACAGTTTTATTAAGTTTATTTATAGAAAAGTGTAGCAATATTTGCAGCACCGAATCACTTTTATTAAATCCATAAGAGAATATTTTTATAATAGATATATATATATTTGGTAGAATCCGGATGTTCCTGCCACCGCAAGCCTTTGCTCCTCACTATCGCCGTCCCTACTGCCTAGGGCCCCTCTCGTTTTCCTCTCCAATGCGTCTGCCGGTGGTAAGAAGAAGAAGGGTCACATCTCTCTCTCCTCCGTAGTTTATAGATCTAGTTTGCTCAGGGTTTAGCTTAAATAAATCTACTGACAAAATCAGATGATTTTCGGTCAGGATTTTATTACCTGTGATAACTTCGGTGATTGCAACAACGAAGTCACCGTTGCAGGCCATTATCTGCTATGGGGGGTGCTTCTTGGCACTTCCAACAAGGACAGCCACTTGGGATAGTTGATTTCATCATCAACAAGGACAGTCACTTCGGATCATTGATCTCATCGTCAATGATAGCGGAGAGGAAATCAAGGATGGAAGGTGATGAATCTGCATCCTATACTGTGCCTAACAATGCAACTACCGATAGCTTTCATAGATTTGATTTGTTTTGGATTCGTTCTAGAACGTTGGATCTTGGGGGCTTGTCCAATGTTTTGGGATTGATCGTTGTATTTGTCATATGGACAACACTTTGGCTTCAGTGTTCGACATTCATCTAGAGCATCAACTGCATCAAGGAAAGCCATGAGGGAAGAAGAAGAAGATAGAAGAATCTGGATAGAATATTATACCTTAATTAATTTAGATTAATTTTTCATGTATAATTTGGGAATGTACTATGCTAAATTCTAATATCATTCTCTCTTCCCTTCGCAAAAAAATATCTATCTGGTGTTGAAAATATTGCTACTTTTTTTCTATAACAATATTACTATAACACTAGACAGGGATGGATCCACGTATATGGCATAACCTGTGTCCTCTTAATCTATATCTATATACTACCTAATAACAATATTACTAGGTTTATGCCCTTGCGTTGTAACAGGAATAGAACAAAAAATGCACCACAATAAGAGGAGCACAAAAATGATGTTTTGCGATACCCCTAATCTTAACAACATGTTCTACATACATATCGATAGTTGAAACAGAGCCATTATATGAAACTCAGTTTTTCTCTTTTTTTTCTTAAAAATATTTATAAGCTATTAAACGTGGACGAAACTCCCGTCGGAACTGGCCTACAACCTCAATTGGTTCTTATCACGTTTATATTTACTAAAATTGTTGTATAGCTTGTCATTAGTCACGTTTATATTTACAATCATGGTACTCGTGGATAGCAGTTGGGAGTTGGATAGCAGCGATGGAGATTGAGCGGTTTGCGTTGGACAACAATGCTTCACAATGATCGCCACCACGCACTACATAGTCCGCCTATAAATATCTACTTTAGCATCTCCGTTTAACATAAACAGTGCGCCAGTGCGCCCTGCTATGGCATCATCTGCGGCATGGCAGGGTATAGTGAGCGTGGGTGCCCCGGAGCTTGTGCTCTGTAGTAGATCACTTCACCACTGCAGCGGCGGAGCAAACTTGCAGCAGCATCCGTTCCGCTATCTCGACCCGCGGGGGTTAAGACAGCCCCGGGCATTATGTTTAAGAAGAAGATCTTCTCACGCTGATCGAGAAAACCCCTGAATTCCTATCCCATCCATACACAGCGGCACCGCAGCTCCCATGAAACTGGGCTAGCCTTAGACATGTGCTTTGGCGTGAGACAGACGAGGGCATCCGCTCCGCTCTCAGTCGATGTTCCGTTTGCATTACGGTAACCATGCCATCGCGCGCGCAATTACTATGTTGTCTCCGCCATGCCACAGGTCCAAGGCCGAGCCGCGCAGGAGCTCCTGCAGGACACAGGGCGGCACGGTGCCTTGCGCCGCAAACTATGTTGCAGATGTCGCCACTAAGTTTTATTGAGCATGCGGGGGCGTGTACGGCGACCGCCCTGCGGTGTTGTATGGGGAGAGGCATTGGCACTAGAGGTGGGACTTGGGCCGTGCCGTGCCGGCACGGCACAGCCCTCTCGTGCTTCGTACTGTTTTGGGTCATGCCCTCTAGACACGGGAGGCATGTTGGGCCGTGCCGATATGGCACGGTGAATCTTTTCTTCGGCCGAAGAAAAGCCCGTGGCACGCTAGCACGCCTTCAGGTCGTGCCGGCCCAAGCACGGCCCTTAAAATATCTTTGCTAGTTTTCTTTTTGCACTTATGATATGAAATATATATATATCTTGTGTTCCTTGTTTCTCATCTTAAGTTCTCATTAGAAGTTTCCTAAAATCTTTTCTTTATAACGTAAATTATTCCTTTCAGTTCCTCGTGTGTCAATCCATCTCTGTGAACTCTTCGGGAATTGTTCTGACTTTTTCTAGAGCTAGTTCACGCTTTTCTATGAGCGTTATCTAATTTTTAGATGCTCCAAAATATCTTTTCATGAGCTTCAAATACTTTATTTTGGTTCCTTATGTTCCATAATGTCTCTGAGAATTTTTCCAAAATTTTTAGAGCTTTCGAAGTATTTTTTGTGGCTTAAATAATAATTATAAACTTTTCTGGAATTATTTTATCCATGAAAATAATTAATTCTGAAAATAATAAATCTCTCATTTTTCCCAACGCTCAAAGTCTATGTGCAATAATCATAAAAGGCCTATGTCTTTATTTACTAATAGGCCTTAATGTATATTTAGGCCTATTAGTGGAGGTAGACGGTGCAACATCGATTAGTACCATATTGCTAGTTGATGTGAAGGTGAAGAGTTTTTCTCCCTACAAGTATGTACCTACCCCATGGGCAAAGCACACTAAAACTACCGTAAGCAAGGTTTTCTCTACCGGTATTTTAAAAATTTCGGTGGTCACCGATAAACGGGAATATCGGATATATCGGAAATTTATCGGCGATAGAAATAAAATTTCGGAAGAAATTTAGACAAAAAATGACTCATTTTGTTCAGGAAAGCACATAGATCATTTCTAAACAATCTAACATAAAAAACTAAATAAAACATATTATCAATTGCTTATTCAATGAAAAGGGCAGTGACATGGCTGGAGCGTGATGAGTATGTTGCGGCGGTAGCAACTTAAACTTAGAAGAGAAGGGGAGAGAAAATTAAACATGGATTAATGTTAGAGGATTGTGTGGGCTTTGGCATCTATTTGGATGACAAAATTTTAAAAATATGAAAATTTCAGACGATAGAGGAAAAATTTCGGACCCAACCGGTAAACGGGATATTTCGGAAATTTCGGATTCTACCGGCCGATATTTTTTTCCCTGACCGTAAGATGAGCCCCTAGTTTGGGAAATCTCTCATGTAGTAAATTAGATATTTCTCCTCCTTGTGTCACCCCTAGGCCGAGGCCTTTCAGATGGATAGAGCCATAGAGGTAGAAGATGAAGTATTTGCGGTTCTACCACTGGTTCGTAATATCTTTGTCGTGTGACACCCAAAAATTTCAACAATTAGAATTAGTGGGTTTAAAATAATTTAGATAATAATTATGGGGAATTAGGATTTAAAATTTTAGATAGAGTATTTGATGATGCATTCATGCTGTTGCATTTATTTTATTTTGTGGTGTGAAATTTATTTTATTTTATTTGGATTAGAAATTCTCTTTGAATAAGGTTTTGAAAAACAAATATAAAAAAAGAGAAAGAAGTACTTACCTGCTGGCCCGGTTAACCGGCCAGCCTGTTCTTTTCCCTCCCCGCGCTGGGCCGCGAAAACGGGCCGCTGCCGCTCTCTCCCGCGTCGGTGGGTCGGCCCAGGAAGCCACAGCCACATGCCTCTTCCTCTTTTCGGCCGCTGACCAGTGGGCCCTAGGTGGCAGTCGCGTCCTCTACCTCCGGTCGTAACCGGGACGGACACGAACGATGCTTCAACCGAATCAAATCGCGAATCTGTGATATCCTACCCGAAATCGATGAGGTGAAGTTACAAAAGGGTAGCCGGATTCTTCTCTTTCCGTTTTCCATCTAAAACCTTAGTCTATCCACATGAAACCGAGCGCTAGGGATTGGGGGAAGTTGGAGACATCGGTTGCTTGTAGGCGGAGCTTGCGGGTGGGTTTGAGGCCGTGTTCTTCGCGTTGGTGAGTTCGTAATCTCCTTCTCTATCTTCCCGTGCTTTTCTTTTGGGTGGAGATGCTTCGAATCATGCTTTGGAAGGTCACCGGTGAGTTGGCATTGGGGCCGCCGCCCTCCTCACGTCGCATACCGTTTTCAATCTATCGTAGCTTGCTTGTACCGCATAGATGAGTTAGCATTGAGTTCCTCGTTCGGTTGGTGTTGGTTGCAGAGAGAATGGTGGTCGGGAACGGGAAAACCGAATGTTTCCGGTGAGCTTTGGTGGCCGGCCATGGAGGCCGCCGGCCAGAATTGAAGGAGGCCGCGCTCCTCTCTGTGAAGCTGGGAGTGAATGTCAACCGTTAGATTTTGAATCGACGACCGAGATTAGAAGATACCCCTTCGCAGGGTAATCTTTCTAAAGAGTCCCTGGCCTTTTTCTTAATAGAACCCGCCGTTCTTTGGCGTAAACCCCGAAAACGTTTTCGTGTTTTGAAAGTGTATTTTCTCTCGGTAAATCAAAAATACATTTTCAGATATTTACAGTTTTGCCACTAAACTTGTTTTGGTCATAAAATGTTCGTTTTAACTCCGATTTGATCCG
Organism: Saccharum spontaneum; assembly: GCA_022457205.1. Taxonomy (NCBI): domain Eukaryota; kingdom Viridiplantae; phylum Streptophyta; class Magnoliopsida; order Poales; family Poaceae; genus Saccharum; species Saccharum spontaneum. The sequence goes on from CM039601.1 coordinate 6,917,769, forward strand.
TTCAAGTTACGTTAGGTTCGTATTTGCAAGCTCTACATGTTAGTATAGTTATACAGTAAGTTTGGGAAAATTAATTTTCGAGTTTATATTTAAGTAATTATTTATCTATAGGAAATCTTAGAAAATTCATAACTTTCACGTTTTAACTCCGAATTTGGTGATCTTTACGTCTGTGTGATCGTAGAAAAGTGTAGAAGAGTTTTATAAACTTTTATTACTGTTTTGTTACTGTTGATGTACTGTTCTAATTATATCTCTTTGTCTGCTTCGTGTATGTTTGGTTGGTTGCATGTATGTTGTTGATTGATGATCGAGTATAGAAGGTGAGCAGTTTCTGGATGATCAGGAGTATTACTTTGAGCCAGATCAGCAGTATCATCCGGAGAGCTTTGATCAAGGCAAATATAACATGGTACTATCCTTGTTACCTATTCACTGAAATTACCATACATATGCATGTGCTTTCCTTGACAACCTTAGAGGTTATAACTTAGTGATTGATATCCTGATTCCTTGTTACCTACGGGCTATGCATTTGGGTAGTTGTTGCTAGTGCTTAATTATAAACAATGATCTTGTAATTTGACTAATGGGTTAAGCAATCAACCATTAAGATGATTTTATTACTGTTGACAAAGGGGACTAGAGCATTGTGTTGTGTTGATTGTTGTCGCTCTAGTTACTCTCCATAAGGACTTATCTGTAAGTGATAACCGGGATATACAGTACAGCTGTGAGGGCTATATGGCTCTGGCTTTAGTTGCTTAATGGACCTTTTCTAGCTTGTTAGTGGTTACCTTAAATGGCGTAAGAACGGCTTGCCACATTGGGTGTAGGACAGCCTCTAGTCAATGAGTATAGCCGAGAAGGAAGTGTGCCATTTGAAAAGGGGTTCCTACATCTGCCTGCCGAGTGAATCTAATGGCCCTAACTTGTTAGACGAACCTTTAAGTGGCTTTATATGATTTCTGGTGTTTTGGGAATGGCCTCCCCATGCATTTGGAAGTTATGACTCACAGTGAAAGTGTACACCTCTGCGCAGAGTTAAAAACTGGTATACTAGCCGTGCTCACGGATACGAGCGGCCTTGGGGATTCTTACAGAATAATTGATCATAATTGTTATATCATGTTAATTTCTGTTGTTATTATTATGCTCATGCTAATGCTATTCATTATTCTTATTACAATTGATCATTAATTGATTAATGGGAAGCGGATTACCTTGATGCTACTCAAATTGCTAATTACATGATGAATAAAAGCTAAATACAGTTAAAAAGTGTCTAGCCTTTTGTGCCTCATGAACCCTGTGTTGTACTTGTTGAGTTCGACATGGACTCACCCTTGCTATTTCCACCATAACAGATGAAGATTATGAGAAAGATTATCGTAATGAGTACTAGTCTTGGTGTCAATCAGTCAACCGTGTCCCTGTGTTTGGAGTTTCCGCTGGAGATCTACTATTAGTCATTATTACTTATTATTCAAGACTATGTGTTAAATATTTATTCGCTATGTAATAAACACTGTGATGATACTATGTAATTTGTCTTCTTGTGTGTGCGATCATATCCTGGGGTGCACATGAGTCTTTTATGCATCCTATTTTTGTCCTTAAAAATTGGGTGTGACATGTCGTTTCTTCGTTTTAATTTCGTTTTACTCTGTTCTAGTTGCGTTAGTTTCGTATAGTTGTGCTCTACGTAGTAGTGCTGATGTATATCGTGTCACCTAATTATAAATTTATTGATTTACGTGTAATATTTATTTAATGCATGTTTAATTAAAAGCAACCTAGTGTAGTAACTCGTTCTTATGATTTTGCGATCATACCAACCGAAGCTACATACTATCGGTGTAGACGTATTACATGCTAGTCATATATAAATTAAATATTAATTTAATTGACATGCAATTAGTTCTATGATTAAAAGCAATCTAGGTTTGTAAATCCGTTCTTGTTGCGACAGTTTCATAGCGTCGCGCTCTATACAGTAGCGATAATTTTTGTGATGTCACTCAAGTATAAATTTATCTATTTAAATACAACTTGATTAATATTTATTTAACAGCTTTCTAACTAAAAGCAACATAGGGGTATATTTTCGTTCTTGTTACTTCGTGATTATGTTGGTGTAAAAGACGCATTAGCAACGTTGTTTACCATATCACGTTATGTGTTTACAAATTAAATTATGTTTATTTGATTAATGTTTATGTCACGCTCTTTTAAATTAGAAGCGACTTAGGTTCATACGTAGAACATTCTTAAATAAATGTTAACTTGATTAATATTAACTTAAATATTTCTTAATCATAATTAGTTTAGTTAAACATGAAGCATGTAGTTAATTTAACTAATATTTATCTACTTTCTTATCAAATTAAAAGTAACTTTTGGTTTTATAATTTGTCTTTTATAAATAATCAAATGCTATCATGATTAATAAGAACTTAAGTGTTTCTTAAATAGAAACTTGTTTAGTTTATGCAAGAACATATAATGAATTCGATTAGCTGTTATCACCTTCTTTATACTTTCTAATTTATAAATGTTTAAATAACTTAAACAATCAATGAATATTTATAAATAAAATATGAATAAGGTTAACTTCATCTTTTTATAATTCAATGTAAATTGGTTAATTCAGCTTAGGATAGTTCTCTAAAATGTCCATTACCTTGACATTAGTAGCAAATGTTTATGCATGTTTAATTAACGTCAGCCCATAGATCAACCTTGTCTATATATTATTTAATTGATCAAAAATTATGCTGATGTCTTTCGTTGTCATTTATGATAATAAATTCATATCATTTTGAAGCTGCTTAGGCTACCTTTTTATGTCCGTACTCATATATCTCCGTCATTGCCTTCAACTTTCGTATCTTAATCGCTTTAGCCTTGCCTAAATTGACGTAGTCTACTGTACGTATGTCGACGACGTTTAACATGCTACATGTGTTCTAAATTTTAATTTAAACATTAATTTTAACCTAATTTCTGTTTGCACTGCTTATCAAATTAGAAACAATATAAGTTTATACTCCCTATGTTTATATATATAAACTTTAACATTATCTAAGTTCTATCACCTTAATTCATTAGCTAAAATAAATCAAACGTATAGTTTGTCTTCTCTGATTTATTGTAAACTCCTCGATAGTCATGTGTCCTCTATGATGGTAGCTCAATTATCCATCGTTCTTTGCGTTTTTGCGATCGTAGCAATGTACCATATTGTTTAGTACATTCTCTATTAAAGTGTCTCGTTTGTTTGGTATGTTGTTTTTAGTTGTGTTTATTGTCTATTTGTTCTACTTGATTGCTGCGAGTAGAAGAAGTTTGGTTAATTAGCACTGAAGATGAGGAGCTGATGACCGATAGTCGAAGCAAAAGGACTTGAGACCGAAGAAATAGCAACTGGAGATTCTGAGCAGCTAACTTTGGGAAAAAGACAAGTATAGCATGGGGAATTATCCTTGTTGTCCTATTCATAATAAATAATTAAATTTATATGCATGTATTCCCTTGTTAAGGATGACTTAGTCTTGATCCATTACCTTGGCACCCATGATATTGCATTGAGTAGTTTTTGCTAGCGCTGAACATAAACTATGATCTTGTAATATGATTAATGGAATATGCAGACAACACACTAAAAGATGAAATTTTGATTACTGTTTAAAGAGGGCTAGAGCATGATGCTATTTCTTGGTGCTCTAGTTTCTCTTCATAAGGACTCATCTATAAGCGAACATCCGGGGATCGTACAGTACAAACTGTGAGGGCTATATGGCTCTGGGCTTTAGTCAAGTATGAGGACCTTTTCTAACTTGTTAGTGTGTAACCTCATGGCGTAAGAATGGCTTGACGAATCAGATATAGTGCGGCCTCTGTCCTCATATGTACTAGGGCTGCGCGTCATTGTGCCATTTGGAAGGGGGGGCTCTACATCTATTTGCCGAGTGAATCCTAATGGCCCTAACTTGTTAGACGAACCTTTGAAAGACTTCATAGTGAACCCTGCCGACTTTCCTTGG